>CM022178.2:3594770-3612591 GCA_011420285.2 Erysimum cheiranthoides | reverse complement strand
ATTGTTTCGTATCAAATACAACACTGATGACACGATCAAACCTAACAAATCTCGTCTTGTAATGCTTTGAAATCGGTTAGAAGAAGGCTTAGATTAACATATGTTGTATATATAGCTCTATAGATATGTCTTTTGTTAATATAATAAAGCAATTACTTCTTATGCAATTCTAAAAGAAATTATTCCTCGTTATTCGCTTTTTAAAATTTTACTAACTTGATATCTTCTTTTACTTATAGTAAGTTTTATAAAAATCGATTGAATAATGTCAGATTTTTCTTTAAGAAAGGAAAAAGAAAATCTCACAAAATTAAAAGTTTGATCATTTTTTTGACAGCCCAAATTAATTTTTTTTTTCGACAGTTAAAATTAATTTTGATATGTGCCTAATTTATGCATGATAATATACTCACAAAAAGAAATGCACAATGAGATAAAGCCAAAGGTATTTATATGTATATTTTAAAAGTTCACATCTGCAAATCTACTATCATTGAATTGTAGTGAAAAAAAATTATTCCTTAATTAGTGTCAAAATTCTAACGTATACTCTTTCACCGCTGGTCTATTATAAGTTGGTTATAAAGTTAATATATATACTCGTACCTTACTATATTAAGTGATTTTTTTATATTTCAATTTACTTTATGGTTTCAATTTCAATGCAAATTGAAATTTTCATTTATATACTATAGTTTATTTTATTATTGGTTGACTTTTTTTAGGTAGATAATAAATAATATGTTAGCTTAAAAAACCAAAAAAGCTATATATATATATTATTTCGTTATATATAAAGACCTAAAACATTTTTCTAAATGATTTTTTTTTTTTGGTCAAACTTTTTTAAATGAAACAAATGAGTAATTACCAAGATATTTGTCCTTAATATATACAAGTCTCATAAATGCATGTTTTAATTCAACTACCCTCCAAAATTAGTTTAAGAAGTTAAAAACGAGAGTTACTCAATTACCTACTTTTTTCTTTCACACGGTGCATGCATTGTATTCACACCTATATGTATCATTCTGTGTCATATCATGTCATACATTTGTATTCATGTTCTTTCTGCTCCCTCTCTATATAAACACCACCCAATCGACCAACCTTCTTCTCTGATTATTAGCAAAAATGGTTTCACCAGTCATTTAATTAATTTCTTCTTCTTCTTCTTCTTCTTCTTCTTCTTCTTCTTCTTCTTCTTCTTCTTCTTCTTCTTCTTCTTCTTCTTCTTCTTCTTCTTCTTCTTCTTCTTCTTCTTTTAATTTTTCCATCTTCATTACCACCAATTATACTCAAAATTATGGTGTTTGCACATTTGAATCTTCTTCGAAAGATTGTCGGGATAATAGGTTAGTCCAGTCACATCTACAAGTTATTTTAGACATGATGTATTTTTTTTTTCTTAATTTGAGATGATCTTGTTTGTAGGAAACTTCATCGCTCTATGTCTATTCATGTCACCAACGTAAGTATTAGCTATATTATTTAAATAAATTCTGTAAACAATGCAACATGCATCGAAGGGAGATTCATAAAAGTTAGTTTCTTAAAAGAAACCAAACTTGTTTTATGAATTTAAGACATGGTTTGGTTTCTCTTGAAAGATCTGAGATTTTTTTTATTCATTACTGAAATATTGCTTCCAATTTTTCTTTGTGCAATCACAATGTTAATGTTGATACTTTTCTGATAGTATAATGTTTTGCTAATATGTTTTTTTTGTTAACGATGTTTTTCTAATATGCTAATAACAATTAAGGAAGTTTATGTACTAGATTTTCTTCCAAAACAAGAGAGAAGTCAAAGTATTTATCATTAATAATGACAAACAAAATAGGTAATAAAATAATAAACAACTAATTAAAATAATTAATGTCTTATTATATCAGGCCAACATTTGTCCGGATAGTGAAAAAGAAGTCAGTGGAAGAATATTCACCAATACCATATTTAGCGACTCTCATAAACTGTTTGGTTTGGGTTCTCTACGGGCTCCCAATGGTGCACCCGGACAGTACATTGGTCGTTACAATCAACGGTACGGGGATCGTCATCGAAATCGTTTTCCTTACCATTTTTTTCGTGTTTTGTGGCCGTAAAAAACAGCGGTTGGTAATAGCCGCTGTTTTAGCCGGTGAAGCCGCGTTCATAGCTATTCTTGCGGTTTTGGTCCTTACTCTCCAACATACTACCGAAAAACGTACGATGAGTGTTGGAATTGTATGTTGCGTTTTCAACGTTATGATGTATGCTTCTCCATTATCTGTCATGGTACGTTACATTTTATTTTCTTCCTAAATTTAATAACTATTATTGCTTTTGGAGAATTAATAATTAATATTATTTTTAAAGTTATTGTTTCCTCTTTAAATTTTTTTTTCCCTTATTTTTGTTGGTTGATTTTTAGTGAACCTTGTATTTATTTATTTTTGACTAAATTACGGTAGAATACAAAACATCAACTAACGGTTTTTTTTTTGTTGTTGGCAAAATAATTAATTATATGAAGAAAATGGTAATAAAAACAAAAAGTGTGGAGTTCATGCCGTTTTGGCTTTCGGTAGCTGGATTTCTAAACGCAGGCGTTTGGACAATTTATGCGCTCATGCCTTTCGACCCATTCATGGCTGTGAGTTTTTTGCAACCCAATTTTTTTTTTTTTAATCAAATCCTCTCTTTCATTATAATTTCATGTTTCACCTATAAAACTAATATTTAATATTTATTTATAAAAATGGAAAATATATATACGCGAATAACAAATTTCTCGTAAATAAAAATGAAAGAGATGTGTATGTGAGTGTAAGGTTGTAAATTTTTATAGTTTATTTTTTTTATGAAGAATAGAGTGTAATTTACTATTTGTTTTTCGTAACGGATATTTGCAGATACCAAATGGGATTGGATGTTTATTTGGACTAGCACAGTTAATATTATACGGTGCCTACTATAAATCCACTAAAAAGATGATGGCGGAAAGACAAAAAAATTCAGTTTATATTGGATTATCTACTGCCATCGCTCCTACCGAATCCGAAAAAATCGAAAATTGCAACCAACAACTTAACGGTGTTTGATTTTGTTTTTTTTTTTTCTCATGTTATTAAAATTCTGATCATCAGAACTTTTCCAAATCCAAGGCTTTAATATGAAATAAGATGAAAAATTTTCATTACTCTGTTTCAAATTTCAATCTTCGTAGAGTAGTTTTGATGTCTCCTTATCTAGAGACTAGAGGGGACCAATAGGCTCTTTTCAAAAGTATTGGGTGTAATATTACAAACTATTAAGACTATCGCGTGTAAATAATTACAAACTATCAAATAATAATCGCGTGTAATATTACAAACTATTTTCATCCCTTCCCTTTCCAATAACGACGACGTATAAATGAAAATCATTGTTTCAACGGTCACTTCTTCTTCGAGTGTGTGTTTAAGCGTATTCCTGTGAATAATTTCGCCGTTACAACGTTAACTTAATTTTAAAACGGCTAAATGATTTTGAATTTCCATTTTCTAAATTACATCATGCCTATAAGTACTCAACCCTCTTCAACAAAATTCTCTGTTTTTATAATCAATTATAAAGAAAATCCCAAGTAAGTTCGTAGATCTAAATCTTCTTCTCATACTCTGTTTTGATTTCAAGACAACTGATTTTTTGGATTTTTTTCTTCTCTTTTTCATTTTTATCATTCAAGATCCTTATACTTATCTGATTAATTGGTCTGTTGCGATTACAGATTCTACGTTGATCTCCGATTTGCCAAAATTGAAACTTTTCTTTAACTGAGGGAGAAAAACAGACGGTGGAAGAGAGAAAGTTGAAGACTTTGGAATTTTCGGAAAATTTCAAGTAAGTTTTTGTTAATTAGATTCGAATTCTCTTTAGTGGTTTCTTCATGATCTTGCGATTATAGTCTAGTCGTCAGAAAATTCTTATGTTAGGGGATAGTACATGTAGATCATTTTTGGGGCAAATAGTACATGTAGATCATTTTTGGTAGGGGATAGTACATGTAGATCATTATTTAAACAAGACTTCTAATTACTCTACTGAATTAATGTTTACCGAAATTCTTGCATACATTAAATCAGCAAATAAATCTTACACGATAATCAAAATTTTTAAATCAAAACTCACTTTTAAACTGCATAATCGTAAGAACCTGTACTTAAAAAAAAAAACAATCAGCTGTTACTATATTTGAAACCATATAACCTATCCGATTTATTATGATATCAATCAACACCTAAAAGACATAAGGTCTCTCCAGGATCTGACACATCAGCTTTTCCTTGCATTCTGGTGTTGACACATCAGTAAAAATGAACCTCCAATCAAATTAAAACAAATAATACACATCAGCACAAAATTCGCCATGTCATTCCGTTAAACTTAGGAGAAAACTAATTGGGCCGCCCGAGCCGAAGAAACAAAAAAATAGCCCATTTATAAACTTGTCAAAGCCAAGGAATCTGGTAATGGGTCGATCTCTAGCTTTTGACAAATTCTCTCTGTCTCCGGCGATGGTTTCCGAGTCATGGATTGTGATTTCCGAATTGGATCAGAAAGTGCCCGGATTGAATCTCTTATCAATCGTAAGTTGTCTTTTTTTGTCATTAAGACTTGTCGTAAAATGATTTTTGATGTTTATGTCGAATGAATTGCTTAAAAATATGATCTTTTGATTGGTGTTGCAGAGATTATTTCGGTGATTACCAAGACTTTCAAGATCGTGCCTTGATTTCCAAACATACTTGCATGTTTCTCTGGTTTCATGTTTTATGTTTCTCCCAAGATCTCAGTTCGTTGTTGTCTGCTAAAATTTAAAATAAATGCGGCTGTTAAGTATGACCACTGCATAAGGTAAGCTTCTCCTGATTGATATGTATTGTATTGTTAATGATGAAAGTGGTTGGTTATGTTCTTACTTTTGTCAAAGTGTTTCGTACATTGGACGTATGAGACTAAAACTTCTAGATAGGAAATTTGTTTTCACATGTTCATACTCACATCCATTGTTTTAAGATAGGGGGATATTAGAATTATCTAATTGTCTTTGCACTATTTCATTATTCAGTCGACTTAGTTTAGTACTTTTAGTATTTTTTCTGAGCTATTTTGTTCCCTTTTCAGCCAGCTATCCCAACATATATGCTCTTTTAGGTTACAGCTAAAAGAAAAAAAGCAGTGCCTATGTCAGGATTTTGTTTGGACAAGGAGTGTTGGAGAATCTATGAGCTGAAAGTGCATAGCCTGCTGCTAGAAGGACTGGGTGATAGAGCAAAATCAATCCGTGTTGTTTGGAGAAATACCAATCAAGATTGGCATGTAGAGAGTGTAAGTTTTTCCTGATTATGAATTTTACTTTTCATTGTGGCTTAGTGGGCTCTTTTCTAATACTTTTAACTGCCTCTAAACCAGGGCTTGTCAGTTTTTGACAGTGAACCTCTTTTCATTGTCATATTTGTCAGCTCCACTGAAAATGCTTTTAGAACAGTCGATATTGGGCCAGATGCTGAAAACAAGATAGAGGTATATCCAAAATTTCTAAATCATTGCTGTCTCATTGGGTCGTACTAAGTAATATATTGGTCTAGGCACTTAGATTCCGGAAGTTTTGGGATGAGAAGTCTGATCCTAGGAGGTTTAGAGATGGAAGAATAGCAGAAAGCACATGTGTGTTATCAATACATGCTTTTGGCAGAGTTTAACAATGAAGTTTTGAGTTAATGCAAGCTGAAATATTGCCTCTATCATTTTCTCAGTTTGGGAGACTCAGCAGTGGACCAAGCATCTTATCTTGAAACAAATTGTTGAATATATCCTTAAGAGGCATCTTTGACTCTCGTCCTATGACATTGTATAATTAGTGGATCAACTTGACTTCTCTCTAATTTATGGGGATAAAGGTATTGCTAAACTCATAATAAAAAATTATGATGTGACTGAGCATATGTCAGCTTAGTTTAAATAAAAAACTTGGTCTAAGCCTTCTCCTTTACGTCATGAAATCTAATTTTTATTAACATGAGCAAATTCTTCTTTGACTTTAGTGTTATACGCCTAACTCTCATGGATCTACTGGATGAGATCACTAAGCTGAGCCGCATGGCCCCGAAGAATTGGTTTTTGAAAAACAAGCTGAAGATAGACTAACTTACACAAATATGCCTTTCAGAAGATCAAGTTCTAAACATATTATATGAATATAAAATATAAATAAAATAATAAATAAACAATGGCAATTTGTTAGAAAAAAACGATGTACAAGTTTGAGAAAGATGAACATAGGTTTACTCATAAGTTTTAATGTTATTAGTTTTTCTTACTATTATCTTAGAAATAAATATTATATTAAAAATATAAATATAAAATAAATATACATTAAAACATAACCAACAATATAACAAAACATAACAAACAATCAAACAAATAAAATTTACAACAACAAAAACAAATGTATAAAAAAACACCCCGCGGCATCGCGCGGGTATTTATCTAGTATCAGTAACAGCTAAGAAGTAAAAAATAAATAAGTTACTTCACTTTGTAAAGTAATTTCGATGTGCGTTATTTGGGGGAGAAATAAACTTAAAGTATTGGGACCGACGTCGTTTTGGAATTTCATATAATAATATTCTTCGTCAAGCTTTGCAGTCTGCTCCTTAATATTTGGTTTTTTGTTTTTTTTTAAATTCTAAATTCTCGAGTTTTTTTTTTTTTTTTTTTTTGATAAATTCTAAATTCTCGAGATTGATATCAAGTCTCTGAAAACAATTATACTCAGTGACTGCTCAAGTCTTCAGAATTTTAAGATGGAAATCGTGTGATCGAAACCCTCCAGACTCACATTGGTCAGCTTAATCATCTCAAGTTTCTTGACTTGAAAGACTGCAAGAATCTAACATCTATTCCAACGCTTCCACCAAACCTTGAGCGCTTAGATGCGCATGGTTGTGACTCGCTGACGACAGTCGCTAGTCCACTGGCCTTTCTTAATCTGACTGATCAGATCCATTCCACATTCATTTTCTCCAACTGCAAAAATCTGTATGAAACTGCAAAAACCTGTATCATATCCTACATTCAGAAAAAGAGCCAGTTGATGTCTAGTGCACTTAACCGCTACAATTTGGTAACTCCGATCCCTCTTCTCCAACTTTCTTCATCTTCATTCTTTTTAAGTTACTTATGTTAGTTATACTTTCTTGTAGGGTTCTGTTATGGTACCTTATACTGGAGCTTGCTTTCCTGGATGTGAGGTACCTGAATGGTTCAGTCACCAAGCCTATGGATCAGAGATAGAGATAGACTTAGCAAGACATCAGAGTGAAAACCAGATTATTGGTGTTGTTTTGTGTGCAGCTGTCTCCTTTCAAGACTACCGAGATCAAATCGGTGGTTTCTTAGTGAAATGCACCTGGGAGTTCAAAAATGAGAACGGGTCTTTAATTAAGCGTTTTAGCTCCACCGTAGAAGGTTCTACAAGACCAGGGATTGAGCCATGCAAGATTGATTCAGATCATGTTTATGTTAGCTACACAAGCTTGTTGGAAATCAAGAAACAGAGCGAAACAGAGGATAATAAGTTGTTTAGTTCTATTAAGGCTTCTCTTAAATTTGAAGTGGTAGATGGTGCATGTGAGTTGACAAAGTTCGAGGTGCTCAAATGCGGTTTTAGTATGGTGTATAAAACAGATGGAACTGATCATGATAACGTCTCTTGGGAGATGTATTCTGATAATGAAACGGATGGAACCGATCATGATGACAGTACTAATGGTGATGGTGATGATGAAGAAGCCATGTCATCCGCAACTCAAGTATTAGATTAGGTAAAAACTCCTTGGAGTATTCTCTTATTAGGGACTCATATATATAGCTTTACATTGTATCCTACGGTTTACATACAAGGGTAAATTATTAAATTTACATTGTCTAACACCCTCCCGCAGGCTTAGCGTCGGGTGGACGAATGCTAAGACTGGATCGAAAAGAGGTAAACAGTGGAGATGCGAGTCCCTTAGTGAATATGTCGGCGAACTGATGAGCCGACGGTACATGGAGTACCTTGACTTCGCCGAGAGCAACCCGTTCCCGAACAAAATGAATATCGATCTCTATATGTTTTGTCCGTTGATGTTGGATAGGGTTGGAGCTCATATAGATGGCACTTACGTTGTCACAATAGACCAGTGTAGCTTTCGGAATGTTTATCTTCATCTCAAGGAGCAGCGTACGTATCCATGTGGTCTCCGCAACCGCATTCGCCACAGCTCGATATTCAGCCTCGGCGCTCGATCGTGAGACAGTGGGCTGACGTTTAGAGGACCAAGACACTAAGTTGTCACCCAAGAACACACAATATCCGGAGGTGGAGCGACGAGAAGACGGGCACCCAGCCCAATCAGCATCGGAGTATGCAACAAGGCTAAGAGAAGAAGACTTGTAGATGTGTAAACCATGTGAGATGGTGCCTTTTACATACCGTAGGATGCGTTTGAGAGCGTTTGTAGTGAGACTCTTGTGGGTCATGCATGAACAAACAGACTTGTTGTACCGCGAATGAGATGTCTGGGCGTGTGAATGTGAGGTACTGAAGCGCCCCTGCAAGGCTGCGATAGAGTGTGGGATCAGACATAGGTGGACCGCCATCTTCAGATAGTTTCTTTCCCACTTCAACCGGTGTGGAGACGGGGTTGCAGTGGGTCATCTGAGCACGAAGAAGGATGTCGGCGGCATAGTTTTGTTGTTGCAGAAAGAGCCCGTGAGCATCACGTGTGACAGTGATGCCGAGAGAAAATGGTGAAGGGCACCGAGATCAGTCATTTCAAACTCAGATTTGAGACTGTCGATGACGCGTTGAAGAAGAGAGGGCTGAGATGCGGTGAGTACAATGTCATCTACATAAATGAGAAGATAGGCAATATCGCGTCCAATGGAGAGAACAAATAGAGAAGAGTCTGAGAGACTTTGCTTAAACCCGATCTTTTTGGCAAATGTAGAGAAACGTTGATACCATGCCCGTGGGGCCTGCTTGAGGCCATATAAAGAACGCTTGAGAAGACATACATGATTTGGCTTTTGCGGGTCTACAAAACCAGGTGGTTGATGCATATAGACAGTCTCCTCAAGATCACCGTGGAGAAACGCATTCTTGACGTCTAGTTGATGTAATGGCCAATCTTTTGCGGTTGCAACATCTAAAACAGTTCGGATTGTGGCTGGCTTCACTACGGGGCTGAAAGTTTCTTCACAATCAATCCCAACTTGTTGTGATTTCCCATTTGCGACAAGCCTTGCTTTGTATCGTGCTAGTGAGCCATCTGCATGAAATTTATGTCTGAAAAGCCACAAAGAACGAACGATGTTAGTATCACGGGGCCGCGGTACAAGAACCCACGACCCACTTTTAACCTGAGCATTATATTCCTCCGTCATGGCGTTATTCCAATGACCATCCTTGGCTGCCTGTACATGAGAAAGAGGTAAAGGAGAGATAGTGGAATCTGTGTGGAGGCACATGGGGTTTCGTGGCTTGAAGATGCCACTTTTGCTACGAGTGTGCATATATGTGGGTGGTGGAGGAGGAGGAGCGGGTGGAGATGGTGAAGAGTCCGGAGACGATGGTGGCGAAGGAGAAGGAGACGGAGAAGGAGAAGTAGGAGGAGATGGAGAAGGTGACGGTGGATTGTTGGGCAAGACATTGAGTTTGACAATGGGCTCTGGTTGTAAAAGAGGAAGAATGGGTACCTCGGTGGAAGAGGACGTAGTGGTAGCAAAGGGAAAGATTGACTCATGAAAGATGACATGGCGGGAGAGTATGACACGCTGCGTAGAGAGGTCAAGGCAGCGATAACCGCGGTGATCCAGCGGATAGCCTAAGAAGACGCAGGGTGTGGACCGAGGAGCCAGCTTGTGAGTTGTCATGGGCAACAAATTCGGATAGCAGAGACATCCAAACGTGCGAAGATGGTGATAGGACGCCGGTTTCTTGAACAAGCGAGAGTATGGAATGTTGTCGTCAATGGCGGATGATGGTAGTATGTTGAGAAGATGTACCGCCGTGGTGAAGAGCTTCAACCCAATATGTGAGGGGTAATGAAGCTTGTATGAGGAGCGTCCGGAGAAGGTTGTTGATGGTGCGTAGCATGCGTTCGGCTCGTCCATTTTGCTGCGACGTGTAGGGGCAGGAGAATCGGAATTGTATTCCCATGGAGCTCATGTAGGCGTGAAAAGCACGATTGTCATACTCCCCACCATTGTCACACTGTAATGCTTTGATCTTACATTGAAACTGAGTCTGAACATAGTTAGAAAAGTGTATGAATTTGGAGAGAGTGTCACTTTTCGATGGAGAGGATAGACCCAAGCATAATGAGAATATTGATCAATAAAGAGGAGATAATATTTAATACCACTAGCACTCATAATAGGCGATGTCCAAATATCAGAGTGAATAATCTCAAATGGTTGACTCACTAAAGTATTTGAAGAAAAAAAATGGTTGTCGAACATGTTTCCCAAGATGACAAGCTTGACATAAATCCGTCAAAGTGTTTTTATTAAAACGTAAAGAGAGAGAAGATAAAATATGAGAGAGAGCAGGCTGAGAAGGGTGACCCAGCCGACGATGCCAGAGAGAACCATCAACAGAAGACGCAGCAAGAGCAAGAGGTGGTGATTGATGAGAAGATGGAGTGACATTGTATAGAGGTCCAGGACTGTCACATCGGAGGAGTTTGAGTTTGGTGTTGAGATCCTTAACAGAAAAGCCAAAAGGGTCAAATTCAACAGAACACCAATTATCAGTAGTAAACTTTCGAACCGAGAGCAAGTTTTTGATGATAGACGGACAAACAAGGATATCATTTAGATGAAATGGACGAGAAGAGGTGGGAAGAGTAGTATGGCCGATTTTTGTAACAGGAGCCAAGGATCCGTTACCAACGGTAATGTTAGGATATAAGCTCAAATTAGAAGTGGTGCGTAGGTTACCTGAACCGGAGGCGATGTGATTTGTGGCACCGCTGTCCATGTACCACGTGGAGTCATTGGGGTCGTGAAGTGTCATGGTGTTGAACGCATGAGTGATCTGAGCGGGCAGCAGGTTCTGTGGAGTTGCGTGTGCCATGTGTGCTTCGTACGCAGGTCGTGGTGGAGGTCCTAGCAAGCCTGGTTGCATCATGGGTGGTGCGCTATAACCAGGTATTGATAGAGAGGCCACGGAGAGTTGTTGTAGTGATTGGGCCAGTAGCCGTTGTTATTGTTGTAGTAGCGGCCTCCACGTCCTCGATAACTGCGACCACCGCGTCCTCGACCACGTCCGCGATATCCTCCACCATAGTTTTGTTGTTGATAGTTCGTCGGTTGTTGCTGTTGACGATTGGAAGTGTCGGTGACAGGAGCAGAAGCGGTTGCATTGGTGGAGGTGTAGAGTAGTGTTGGTGATGAAGACGAGTGAGTGTCGGTGGTGGCGGTTTTTGACCTGCTTCTTGAGACGATCTTCTTCACTTTGCAGCATCGACCTGGTTTCAATAAAACTAGGAAAAGGAGACTTGTGCTTGATGACATTAAGTATGCTATCAAATTTATCAGACAAGCCATTTAGAATATGCATCACCAATACGCGTTCGGAAATAGGAGAGTCGATGTTGGCCAGTAGATCGGCGAGGCACTTGAGTTTCTTACAGTATTCATGAACTGAAAGATCTCCGATCACTGTGGTACGTAGCTCGTTCTCAAGTTGTAGTGCACGCGCTTCTTTGTTGTCACGGAAGAGGGCTTCGATCGCAGTCCATAGATCACGTGCTGAGCATTTAGGCTTCAGTACCGTTTCAAGGATTGACTCAGAGATCGTGCCGTAGAGCCACATCTTCACAAGATTGTTGTGCTCTTGCCACGATTTGTCTGGTGGTGTTGGTGCCGTGGATGTGCCGTCGATGTGGCCGAGCACACCAAAGGAGGAGCAGTGCGTCTCGAACAGTTCACGCCATACTTCATAATTGAGCTTTTCCATATCGAGAGTGACAGGAACATAAGCCTTGATCTGACTTATGGTGAAAGGTTTGTCCGTCGTAAGAAGATTAGGGAGAGCCATGATGCGTTGATGTAGAGGAGAGATTATAAGAGGGAGAGAGACGTTGATGTAGATAAGAGAATAGAAGAGAGAGAGAGAGAATCGATGATGTAGAGAAGAGAATAGAAGAGAGAGAGAGTCGATGATGTAGAGAAGAGAATAGAAGAGAGAGAGAGTCGATGATGTAGGGTTGCGGCGAAGAAGAAGAGAAGAAGAGAGAAAGAATTTTTTTTTTTTTTTTTTTAAAAGGGAGGCTCTGATACCATATTAGATTAGGTAAAAACTCCTTGGAGTATTCTCTTATTAGGGACTCATATATATAGCTTTACATTGTATCCTACGGTTTACATACAAGGGTAAATTATTAAATTTACATTGTCTAACATCAAGAACCTGATGAAATTTCTGATGATGAAGATGGCCAACAAGAAGAAGAAATTTCTTGCTTACCTTTTGAAGACAATGACAATGTCAATCCTGAAACAGCGAGTGATTCAGATCAAAATATCGATGATGAAGCAATTCAACGATTATCCCTCGTAGCAACTTTGACAGAGATTCAGCCTGACTGTAACTTTGGTGCAGATGAAAGATTCAATAATGAAGCTAAGCCTGAAGCAACTCCAAGTATGCAAAAACCTCATGAGAATCCAGTGAGAGTGAGAGATGAGAGCAATCAAGGGATCAGTGGTGAAGGAGACGCAACATGCTTTTCATTTATTCTGAGCTTTATTCCTTGTCTTAGAAGAAAACAAACAACTTGAAATAAAATCACAATGACAAGTTCAAGAGGCATAGATTTGAAATCAAATCACAATGACAAGTTCTCGTTAGTTTTTTTTTTTGTAATTATGTATGAATAGTTCGCCAATTGTTGAAGGAAAAATATTTTGAGATAAGCTTTCTTTGGTAACAAGAATCAAAATAATATTTTGAGATAAGCTTTCCTTGGTAACAACTAACAAGAATCAAAATATTTTGAGACTTAAAAAAAATGTAAACTAAAAGAATCAATGTATGTATTTTAGTGATGTCTTTTGTGTATTACAACAAAGATATAGCGAGAATAATGCCAAAATATTGTATTAGGGTTGGTGTGAAAGAACTTGAACCACGGTGGGAACCTTTTGAAAAGAGAACACAACTTCATCAAACCGACATAGTGCTTTTGATACCACCAATTGATCCTGATCAAAGGCAAAACAGATATAAAAGATAGATACAGTTTCGATACCACGAAATTTTGGTTCGGATAAAAACCAAAATGAAAGCAATACGAACACAAAAACAACTCTTTCAACAAGCAAACATAATATATGTCTTTATTCATTGTTTTGTTTACAATTTATAATGGAGTATTTACTCCTACAAACTTGGAAGCACAAAGCAAAAGAAGAAAAAAAGAAAAGGAAAACGTGGGTTTGTCCTCAAAGAGAGGAACACAAATCCGCAATGTTATTTAATTAGTCAAATGACTTATAGTTTCATCCTTTCCTCTACGCATCTGGTCCTTCAGTATTATCATCATTTGCAATCTCATAACCTATCACGTTAATACCTCCTTCCGAATGATGTCTTGCAATAACAGACTTATAATATTTTGGATATCCATTAGATTGATTATATCCCCAATTCATTAGACTCACGCCATATGATCATTTCATCGTAATATATATGTATATTAATATGTTCTGCACTGCTCCATATATGAACAGGATAATCTTGAATACCTTTATTCTTACCACGAGTATCATTAAAAGCGATATTATAATCGTTGTATATCAGTAGATATCCTTGATCATCTGCATAGCCTCTACTAATCTTCGTATAAGCATTGGCATTAATATAATCATTAATTACCTGAGACCCTCCATCGTCGATAGCAAACGTCTTACCATCACTCATGTGTACGTGTACACGCTCACCAGAACGATTAGAAATCTTCTCTAACATTGGAGCCATATGGTATATATATGTATATAAGAAATAGATGTATTTCAAAAGATTTTGATGTGAGAAATAATGAAGGAAGCCTTCTTCTTAAATAGATTTCTCATTTTGATCTGACGACTCAAAATGCAATTATATCCTACGGTTAAGATTTAATATGTCATCATAACAGAATGATTAGTCATACAACAATATAATACATCATAATAATAATACATGTAGATCATTATGTATTTATGTTAACAAGACTTCTTCCCAAAAAGTATATCCTCACGAAAGTCTTCTGTTAACAATATATACTTCTCAATATATCAAATAAGTGAATAACAATTGCTTCGCTCTAGAATGGGCAAGCTCTCATACTTCCACCGTTTTAAAAAATATATATTTTAACATGTTTGTGTCCGTTTTTTTTTTTTTTGTGCATTAGACTTCGAAATCCCTAATTTTTTATATATTATTTTGAGTGCCATTGACTTTTCATTTCTTTTTTAATCAATTTATATATTGAATACTGGCGTGTAATTATATTCAAAAAATAATAATGAAAAAAGATCGGCAATCTATTTTAGATTTAATACACCCAGGCCTGTGGCTATGTACAAAATAAAGAAACTTTGGCCTACGGCCCTTTTTTTGGAAAAAAATCAAGGCCTTAAATTTTTCCTAAGGTTACTATCTTATTATATAAAGTTGGGTTTTCGAAGTTAGCAACTCGCTGGATCGTGACACGTGTCGATTTCAACGATTCGAGATTTTGACACGTGTCAAAAAATATTTGTTTTTAATAATTTTAAATATGTAAAGAGATAATTATGAGAAAATATTAAAATTTAAATAAATTTAGAATATAAAAAGATAATGTTAAGAAAATTATAAATAAAATAATTTTAAAAATAAAAAGATAATGTTAACAAAGCTTATAGGGATGAATTTTTTCATATGGATTTATTGCGTTTTATAACTGTTACTATAAGTTTGTAGAATTGATTGAGCTATTTGTGCAAGTATTTTCCGATTAAGAAGTATAGAAATTATAATTATGTTTTTATTATGGTTAAAAATTTGGAGGATGTGGAACATACCATATGTATCGATGCATGAAGATTTCGATAATGTTTTAACTGATTGGTCTAGACGCTATCATCGTATGATAATGTAAGTTTTGATCAAAACCTAATTCTTTTGGTATTGGTTTATATGTTTTAATAATTGGTGTCGAACTATTTTGTTAACGTTTAGTAGGTGGATACTCTATGATTTATTTTATTGGATGAATGTATAATATGTTTTACTTTTGATGTGATTATTTAGGCTTAGTGTATGTTTTTGTGGATACGAGGATTGAGACGTTTGATATGACTATTGTGTTATATATCGGTTTTGATCTAAACGTGATATTTTCGTATCCTTCTACATGTTTTGATAAGTTACAAATTTTTTTGTAAACGTTTAGGAGGTTGATGCGTAGATTGATTTCAACCGGATGAAGATATCCTTTTGCACATGATGCTATGCAGCCTCTATCCTTCAACCTAGCCATACCATCAATACCCCCAACGAACCTATCACTTCGCATTTCTAAATCTTTTTTCCGCTCCTCAATTTATTTTTTATACGATTCTACCCTTTAGTTCGAAACCCGCGTCCGCGGTCTAATTTTTTTTTTCTTCCGGGTTCTCAGTTTTTCTTTTCCCCCGCGTCATCCGCGGGTCCTACTCTCGTTATCGCCCCTCTGGTTCCCCCCAGTCGGTCCCCTTCTTCGCCATTACTCCCAACATGTAACTTCATCGGGCCCCTCCTTTTTCGCCTTCTTCTCTCCGTCTCTTTGCGCGGCTGCGTCTTCTTTTTTATCGTTTCGTCTAAGTTTTAGGCTTGGTCTTTTGAGTCCACTACCTATATTCTAGATATTCGACTCTTGCTTTCCTTCGTGATTACAGGTCCTAAAGAGAATATGGAATTAAAGGATTTGGATCAAAAGAGAGTGCAAATGGGCTAAGCATGAAGAAGTCGACCAATCGTGAAGAAATGAAGGAGGATCGACCGATCCACACCAAGGATCGATCGAATCCTGAGATTTGCGACCCACGGTTGAAGAGGCGGCATAACCGACCAACCAGACCCATGGACCGTTCGATCCAATCAAAGGCTTTGGCCCAAGACGAAAAGACGGTGGGATCGACCGATCCACACCGAGGATCGATCGATCCCCGCTTGCTGACTCTCCAAGGATTTCCATTTTTCTTCTTTCCATTTTCTCTTCTCTTTTCCTTTGCGGCCTCTCTCCCTTTACTATATAAGAGGGGCTCGCCTCTTGTAATCACACCAATTCATTCTTCCCTTTTAGAGTTTGTAAGAGATTCATATCTCAATACACTCTTAGTTTTATTTTATAAAAATGTCTCTATATAGTTTCATCTTTGTTTCTATTTTATGCTTGAGTAGTTTCCTTATTAGGCTAGGGTTACTCTGAAGGGATGTGACCGATTGTTAGGTTGTTAGTTTGAGAATTTATTTTTAGTTCTTCTTCTAATGTTGTTCTTAATGCTTAGGGCTGAGTAGCTAACTTGTTCTAAGATCTTAAGTGATTAAACTAGATGCTAAAGTGGTGTTTAGTTGCTGGAATCAACGTTAGGTTCACAAGATTCCATGGCTTGACAACGAAAGTTCTGGCCATGGCATCTTGTGAACATATCAATCTTGTTCTTAATGCTAGTTTTACTTAGGGATCACGCGAGAGCGGTTCTCTAAATTGTATTACTAAGTAGGTATTTACGCGAGAGCGACTTGCCACTACAATTGTGAATGAGTTCTAGAACATATTTAAATCTCCCTGTTAATTGATTTGATTGTTTTGTCACATCCCGGATGGTTTCTCTATGCCTAATATTCTTTTATTATTTATTTGCTTTGTTTTATTTCTCGTTAGGTTGTTAGAAATCAAACCCTATTTTATTTTGTCTTAGCTTAATTTAATCTATTAATTAAAGTGTATCTCTGGTCTCTGTGGATTCGACCCTAAAGTACTACTATAATTACCGTTTTTGATCGGTATAGTGTATGATAGATTTTATTTGTTTGCTCCTAGAGTGAAGATCAGCTACAGTACTACCTCCAATCATTATAACTTAAGCAATTTTTTTTCGTTGTTTGTCATCAACAATCACAAATAAGTTTCATTTTTTATTATAGTTTTCTATAATAAAATTTATTGAGATTAGATAAGGAACGTATATGTTTAGAACTGTTTATGATTGAGATTTGTAGTACTTTTATCGAAAATAAAGTTACAGTGTTGACTTTGAGAGCTTGGTTATGATTTTGTAGCACATAAAGAAAGAAAAATTAATGGTAGAGATGAATATTTTGATTTTTTTTACTCTTGGCAATGATTGTTATTTAGAACTATTTTTAAAAAAAGTTAAGGCCTTCTTTTTAATTACCGCCTCTGGTCCTTGTAACCCTAGACACGCGGCTCTGAATACACCTAATTACCGCATGATAATTCAAGAAAGTAAACCAAATTCAGTTTATAGCAACTAAATTGTTTGATTAGAAAATCAGTATTTTCACCTATTCATCTCTATCAACCGATTATAATTGCATATAGAAACAGCAAATAAATTTCACACGAGAATCAAATATTTTTAAATCAGATCTCACTTTCAAACTGCATAATCGTATGACGCGTACTCGTGGCCGTAATTTTCTTTATCAAAAATTTCATAATGAGTATATACACATTTTTGAACTAACTTTTGAAATTGTGTGTTGCAG
>CM022178.2:3567484-3594670 GCA_011420285.2 Erysimum cheiranthoides | reverse complement strand
TTCTTTATTATTGTTTGTATGTGGCGGTTTTTTTTTTCATTCTGCCTTCTGCCCGTGCGCGCTACTTCATTAACCTCTACTTCACTCTCAGTATGGACGTTTATTTTTCTTTACTCATCCTTTATCCTCTTGAGGTTTTCCTTGTGTGGTTGTTAGATGTGGGTTTTTTTTCTTCCTCCTCTTCACCCGTCTCAACCATCACCACGTTTGGTCCGTTTCCTCTACCACTGGTGCCTCCCCTTATTTCCTCCTGCATCCCCCTTTAACCCCCCCCCATATTTCCTGCTCCTCTGTTCCTCCGTGCTCCTGCTCTCTTCCCTGTTACTTTGGGTTGCTCATCGCGTTCTCATTTCATCTCCTGCTCCTCCTCACTTGACTTTCTTCTATCTTCTTGTATCTATTTGTTTTCCTGCTGCTGTGCGACTTTTATTTTTTTTTGTTCCGCCTTTTCTTTCCGCTTCGCCCTCCTGCCTGGCCCCCCTCGGGTGCTTTTGCTCTCCTGGTTTTTTTTCCCCCCTCCTGCCCCTCGTGGCTTCGCCCTTCCATTTTTATCTTCCTTGCTATTTCGACTACTGATATGTGAGACTTTTTTTTTATTAACAATATAATATATTACCATCTATAAAATCCGACGATCAGAGCGTCATCCCTATTCATCATTTGGTAATTTTAAATTTGATAAAGTTATATGATCGACCGGTTGAGCTGTATTCAACATGTCTTACATAAATGGTTTGTAAACTAGATGTTATTAATATGTTCTTGTCACAAATCCTATATATAAAAAAATCATATTAGATATATATCGTTATCATCTTTTCTAATACTTTTATAATGACATAATCTAATATTGTGGGTTGAATAGTTCAAAATTCATCCTGCTTAGCCTGTTCTTATGGTTTGCTAATTAAGCTGGTTTGGAATTGGCTCAATTTGATTTGTAAATGTGGGTTTAGAGTTGCAGAACAAGACCAAGACCAAGCCGAAACTAGTTGATGTGTTGAAGTCGTTGTAAGCTCAAGTCGAGAAGAGAATACATAATTTTCTTCGTATCGATGTTCCTTAATCCTTTTGGAAATGTTTTATGTAAAGGAAAAACAATAATATCTCATCGAGTCGACCAATTCAAACTCAATTAATTTATAATGAAATTATGCATTAAAGATTCCACTGAAATATACCCTTGCAAGATACAAAAACTCGTAAACTCTCATGTTTTGATTTGCTATTTTTGTGTTCAATTAATTGCGTGCATGATCACTGATCAGACCGAGTTCGTGGGTAGTTTGCTGAATATTTATTATGTTTTTTTTTTTTGGTCGCATGATTATGTTCGATGGATCTATCCTCCAATAGATTTTTACTTATATTACATAGATCGATTTTTTTTTTTCTCGTATTATATGTATATATATTTGCTATGTATATGAGTTGACAAAAGCAAAAATAAGAAATTATCATTTCGAAATGGTTCCCAATGCACATATGATGAATGCAAATGATAGAGAACAACACTACAAAAAACAAGGCATTTGGCGTCAGTTTTTATATGGGTTAACGTCGTTAATAAACTGACTTTACTAATATAGCATCGGTTTAGTAACCGTCGTATTATGGGGTGACGTAAAATTTTTTTGCGTCATTTAAAAAACAGACGTTTTAATTAACGTCAAAAATTCTAACGTCACTTTTTATACTTTGTTTGCAGAACCGACGCAATCTGTCTAATTATCATTTGTCAACTTTTTTTTTCTTTAAATAAAATAAAACTGTGATAACAAAAAAATACAAAACGACAATGGATTTAAAATATTATTTGATAAGAGGTAAAACATAATGGTCTTAAAAAATACTACAAAACATATTTAATGATTACAAAAGTTAGTAGAATTATAGGAATAATGACAATTAAACTGGTTAGTTTGATAATTAGAGAAGTAGAAATTGCAGTAGTCACCCAGATTTTTCATAGCGCCATAGATGTTGATGTCTTTAGAAACGATGGTCTACTCCTATCTTTGTCTTCATAGACGTCCTCTACGTGAATCTGCATCCACAAAATTACAGTTTCAAGCAAAATCAAATATATCAGAAGCCAGCCTTATGGCAAATGAAAGAAGTTTCTGAACAAGAGGGTATAACAAGACCAACCTTGGTAGTCAATGGTGTCTTAGACAAAGATTTCACCAGAAATTTTGTTCATTGGAAGGTAATTTAACCTTTGTTGACTGGTTTGCAATGAAGTCAACATCTGTAGATTTTGCTGCTTCTCTCTCCAACTTCGAGGAACCCATCTGCGTGACACTATAAGTGACAAAGTCAAGAGCATTTAAGGCTTTAACTCTAAGTGACGCTGCAGCAGAACACAAAGAATCATATCTATTTAGTTCTCAAACTCTTCACTAGTTAGATGCTGTATAAAAGTAATTAACCAAACGATTCTAATATTTCAACTCCAGCTAATCAGAATCTCAGAAATAATGCCATTAGTATATGACAAGCATGGTCAAGTCTTTAGAGAGTATGAAAGGATTAATAGAGAACCCAAATGGTCAAGTCTTTAGAGAGTATATAACAGGATTAGAGAACCCAATGGCCTTATATCCTGAGAAAGAGCTATATAAGCTAGGGGTGATGACTAAACTATAGTCAAGCATGTGAAGAACATTACCGGTTTTAAGTGAAATCCAGGTAATCAAAATACTCAGAAACTATTGCCTAAATTTCATACATCAAAGCACAGAAAAAGATATCAGCGAATTAAAGAGATCACCACTTTTTGATATTTAAGTTGATAACATGAACACTGATATAAGAAACTCTTATAAGCTAAAACAGGGTCGAAGCTTAACAACAGAGATCAATGGCAAATAGAATTAAACTTCACAACACTCTAATTTCTGGAATATAAGCATGGACAATATCTTCCACTTAATTACTAGCGTCACCATACTAAGTTCAATCAGAACTGGAACTACAATCTATTAGAAACTTACATGCATCCCCAGTTCATCACAAAAAATATTAAAAATTTGACTACATAGCACATCAGCGATCAAAGATCATCAAATTCCATAATAATTTCTTCAATCAAAATGTAATGTGGTCGAAAATTAACCTTCAAGTTACCATATCTCGAATTTGAGATTCACCGGCAAACCCTAACCAGAAACTTTCCAAAATCTGAAGCATTCTCTAATGAGATTGAGAAATTTTTATATTAATCACGTTATTGAATCAGACAAAACCAAATCGCAAGATATTCTACCATACTAGCCTTCTCGATTTGAGCGATTAGAGAAGATAAATCTCCAAGACGAGAAAAGGAAAATCTCCATGATTGAGCGATCGTACCGTAGTTTGATCGGATTCCAGTAACGATAGTATCGATTTCTTCGAAATCGAAGATGCACAATTGAATCGGAGCAATCGACTTGAGTCTCGATTTCCAATGATCGCCGTCGCCAATAACGCCATAGCCGTCGTGTTCTTCTCGAGTCAAAAACAGAGATTCCTTTTATTTTTATTTTCTTTGTTAAAGAGATTTCTTTCATTTTTCACGTCTAACATACTTATTTGTTAATTAATAAAAACTTAAAAACTACCGTCGGTTTTACAAATGACACTAATTTGCGTCTAAATTTAACTTTTCACGTCACTTGATAAACCGACCTTAACAAAGTGACGTTTTCCTGCAATATATCTTGTAGTGAATAGCTGCTATAGTATGTTATTTTATCTTTATTCTTTAGAATTTCAACTAAAGTATGATAATAATAAAAAAATAAAAAACTAAAACTACAAAAATGCAGAAATAATATTACGCAAAATTAACACATACGAGATAACAAAAGAAATTAAGAAACAAGAATTGTGATTTACTTGTTCTTTTGCAATTTTCTACTAAGTTCTTTTGGGGTTAATCACTTTCTACGAAGTTTCCTTTATAACAATTGGTGCATTGAATCAATTATACAACGCGTACTGGTTTATGGAACGTCTCTTCGAGATGAGAAAGGTTAATCATATTTACAAGCGATTTATTAATAAGTACTGTATGTATTATATGATTAACCAATTAGTATGTGTTTTAAAAATCCTTTATAAGAAAAGACAAATTATGTTTTAAAAAAATACCATATATTAAAAAAAAAATTATTATGTTATGAATTATGCTAAGAGCAAATTCAATGATTGGGGTTATCACATTGCAATTGAACTAAGTTTGCAGTTTTATTTGTTTTCCGTTGAATATATCATATATCGAAATGTTTGACATTATAATTTAATTTTGAAATACGGCTAATCATTTTTTAGGTTTTAAATTATATCTAAGACTATGTATAAATACTTCCAATTGTTATATAACTAACCAGAATTATTAGGATTAGAACAAAGAAAAAAAGAGAGGATAATTGGGTTCTTTCAAACTGAAATATTAGTTTATATAGAATCTAATGATGATTGTTATATTGAACAAAAAAATGAATAATAAGGTAGGTTGGTAGTTGGTATAATTATATAAATGAAATTTGCCAGGATTTTTTAACACGTTTTGGTTTGGTTTAAAGACCCAACTAATCAGACAGAACATGTGCTTACGTCCAAACGTCTCCTACGATAGTATCTTATTAGTTAGTTTTATATTAAAAATAATCGAAATCTATTTAAATGCTAATAAAATTTTCAAGACGCCAAAACAAAAGGATCAGAATTAGTAGTCTATCTGCCCTGCACGCGGAGATGGAGGCATTGGTGTGGGCGATGAGATGTATGATTGGAGCTGGCAATCTACATGTGGCGTTTATGACTGACTGCTCTGACCTGGTGAAGATGGTGTCTTCTCCACAGATTGGCCGGCATTCGCAGTATTCTTAGAAGACATTGCATCTGACAGGGAAGAATTCTCATCCTTCTCTTTATCTCTTATTCCCAGAGGCGAGAATGTAAAAGCGGATTTCTTGGCACGAAATGTTCGTATCATGCCGCACCACGTTACCTATGTAAACAACATTCCGCCAAATTGGCTTTTTTAGCTAATCAATATATTATGTTGACAAAAAAAAAAGAATTAGTAAACATTCCTATGCGAAATATAGACGTTTGGTTTGTTGATTTAAGTTTTAATTTATTCCATGGTAGCAAATACAATTAATACTCAATCTCATTAGAATAATTGAATATTTCAGGTTTTGTTATGATTACGACTAAACCTATATTGACATTTTCTGTAATTGTATACACTGTTATGTATATGTAACCAAGAAAATTAATAAAATTTTAGATGGTTAATCCACACCATGCACGACACAGAAAATTAATAAAAGATAATGAGTTTGTAATTGTGGTTTTTGTACAATATAATTGGTATAATGATTAGGCTATATGGTTTTTTCTAGCTTACGAGAGTTACCTAGCTCGATATTTTACTCTTTCATGTCACATACAAAAGAAATAACAATGAAACTAATTCATTATACATATAAATAAAATAGCACGAAATAAAAATTTCAATTTTGTTTTTCGTCCCGCAGTTCAAGCGGTCTCGGTTTACCAAGCCATGTGGGATATATTAAGCACAGTTTAGGGGATTTTAGTCATAATTGATATCCCTAACAAAAAAAAAACACACTTAAGACAAAATAATCTTGACACTTTAATTCCTTAACAAAACAAATCTTGACAACTTTAATTAAAAAAAAAGTAGTGGAAGTTAGATCATTTATCTATTTTAACAATTTAATTCACTATAATAGTTTAATGTTTCGACACCATACATGGGCTTTAGTACGTTGAAGAATGAATTTTACATATTTGAATATCTTTAACATGTCAATGTAGAATCGTACGTCGTGGTTCGGCATATATATCACATTTGAAGTTATCTATTTTAAGCATGGTATAAAAGATTATTTTGATCGCACCACAATCACTGTAACTACGTACTTTTGTGATTGCACATACCACATTTATACCGCAACGACAATATAAACTATACTATGATTCAACTGTTGTAACTTCAACCTAACGGTCCTCACCATTTCAAACCTAAAATTTAAAACCAACCAATTTAGCTGCCTTACTATTAGGAGTCAACGATCTTTCTCTCTCATCCTCTCTTTATACACACATATAATACCTCAATGGCTCCATGATACTCCAAGATCTAAATCAAACTACACAGAAGAGAAAAAAAAAAAAGAAGAAGAACAAGAGGAAAGGTTTTTTTTTCTTGGGCATATCCCAAGTTTCCTTTTTTCTTTCCTTCTCCTTTATTTTTTTTTTTTAAAACTCCATTAAAATTTATCATAATGGGAAACTGTTTAGTCGGAAGAAACAATGAAAATGTTGTTGAAGAAGAAGAAAATTTTGAAGAAGTGATGAAGAAAGATTACAAAAGAAAAGATCGGAAGGTGAAGATTGTTCTAACGAGAGATGAGTTAGAGAAACTCATACTTTTCCAACTTAACGCAGATGGTGCAAACAAAGGAGGAGATGCCACGTTGGCTTCTTTTGGAGATTTTCTCAGAGAACTTGAGACAGAAAGATTGGCCGGAGAAGCTGCGGCCGCGGCTGCAGAAGAAGAGAAGTCTCGCCGGAGATTATGTCGGAGGTGGAAACCGTCGTTGACGAGTGTCATTGAATGGCCTGAAGAAGTATAGTTCTCTTTATTTTATTTTCTTATTATTCAAGGTTTTTAAATTTCTTATTTTTCTACAAAAAAAAAAAAGGATTTTCTTTTTGGGAGTATACTATTGCCTGTTTTTTTTTAAGACCTTTTTCCTGAGATTTTTTTTTTTTTTGCATCTGAGATCTTGGGTGTTTGAAATGGGCAATGGTGTATTACTAAAATAATATCCAAAAAAAATATTTATTTTTGTTTTCCGTTGTAATTTTATGTGTGTCATCATAAATAAAGTTCATTGTTTCGTGTTAAACGTTCGCTTTCAAGTTTGTCTTCCTATCGTATGTAAGTTATTAATATGTTCATCATGTCCTTCTCTGTGTACTTTTGGCGTTTACGAAAATGTTAAACGAAGCACACAAATTATTATAATTGTCCTGCTTAATTTGACCAAATCTTGCTGGATCAATCGCAACTTTCATTTGTTATATTGTAGTTCGTAAGAGTATTTGCATTCTATAACAATACAAGAATTGAGATCCTTTAACAAAAAAAAAAAAAAAACAACAAAAGAATTGTACTTTAAGAAATAACAAGGTTATTTCATTTTTTATTGAAGAAGAATAAATTTTGAGTTTAACAAAAAGAAGTGAATTTTAAAAATTTTGGATGATTAATTTGTCCATTTCATAAATCTCTATAATTTAAACTACCATAAAGACAGTAAGCTGAAATCTAATACGCACTAGGGGGACAGAAGCTATGAAACACTTATTAATACGTAATCTTTAACTTAATTACTTATATTTGCTCCTCTTGAGCCTAGGGAATTAGCCGCTGAAACAAAGTAATTAATTAGCAAGAGCCATGGTGTGAGCAAGATATGGATATGACTGTATCGATTAAAGGACTTCAAGAAGCATGACGGTTAAACCAACTCAGAAGATCCAATGACATTAACTTTAATTTTTAAATATTCTTGAACGTAGGACAAGATCTTATATAATATTAGATACCAATGACATTTATAGAAGTAATGTGTATTTTATTTTATCTCTAGTCGTTTTCATAGTAAAAATGTGTCTAGTTGACATGTGGCAGACCAACTAAAGATTTGTCATGCTGACCGGATTTTAACACATGATAAGTTGGTTAGGTTAGTTTTAATCGGAAATATATTCTTGTCTACACAATAATAGAACCATACACATTGGCGTGAGCCGTAAGTAAAAAAGAGAAATTGTTATAAACAAGGTTCAAAAAATATTGATCCAAACAAGTATCAATCAAAAATAGTAAAAAAGAAATGGTAACGAATCAAACTGAGCCAAAGAACAAGAGCAACGAGAAGCATCATGAAGTAACGCTCTACCATGGAACCGGAGGAACTGAAATTGAAAATAAACTTCACTCAACTAGCAACAGTAAGGATAGAAAAGGACTCATGATCGAAAGGAAAAAGAGCAAAGAAACCACGCCAACTCAACATCTTCATAAATTAAAACTGATAAACCTTAATTACATTCGACAAGGAAATCGCCAAAATGGATCAACAACTCTTACATGCGAAAATTCGCTTACCAACCTAAGCCATCTACAAGCACAAGCTTGATTATCTCCTCGCAAGAGAAGAACTAAAGATCAAATTAAATCCACTGCTTCGTCTTGAAATCAACCCCTAAAATTCATAAAACTTCATAAGAAAGCAAGTATATGCATGCCTCCAAAATAACATACAAAAGGCGAATACATGAATCGAACCCTAGCTAAACTTCGAAACTTCGAGAAGTCTAAAAAAGCGAGTAAAACCAGAAACTAAAAACAAATCCAAGCTAATACCGAGCATTACCATTAGGTGAAGATGGCAGAACCAACCGCATGAGAATGAGTTTATGGCCGAAGAGATTTTTGAAAAATTAACTTTGTATATATCGCTAAAACAACATCTAATTTTGGTTTCAATATTGAATCTAAAACAACTATACCAAAAAGGAATAAGAGGTGGATTTCATAACTATTCTTAGAGAATAAATATTCTAAATAATTATTTTTCACTAAATCCAAAAAAAAAACCTTTATCAAAATTATCAAAAAGAAAAACCTTAACCCCAAAAAAAAGGTCACTGAATAATAATAAAAAATAACTAAAAGTGTCACTAAATGAAATTAATATCTCAATTAATGAAATGAAATATTATTAAAAATATATTTAAAATTTGATAAAAATATAAATAAATTATAATCAGTTGGTAATAGCATTAACATAAACAACTAGGGAACAATTATTGGTTGTTTAATGTTTTTTTTTTTAAAGTTAAAAGTATTATCAGAACAAAACAAACTTATGAATATGTTATATATAAATGAAATATAAGAAGTTAATCTCCTATATGAAAAAGAAAAAAAGAAGAAGAAGAAGTTAATATATATCCCATTTAATACAAAATATGTCCACCATGCATAAGGTTTCTCAATATGGTAGATAATTTGATCCATATAAACTTTCTTTTATAAGAAATAAATGAAATAGTCAACTTATATAAAATGCATATAAACTCATTAATCACCATAAATTATCACCATAAAATAAAATAACAACTTTTAAAAATGGTAATAAAAGATATATAAATATAATGTTTCTATTGAAAAAACATGAAAATTATCAAAATAAGAATACTATGAATATTGAGATGTTGAAAATATATTTACTATGAATATATTTAACACATATTAAAAACTATTTTTTAATTCAATAATTTAGGAAAATCAATTAATATTTACACTATTGTATGTTATATCATCTCAAAATCCTTAATTTAATTTTAATTTTAAATGTATACTCCATCTGTTTTTGAAAAGTTGTCGTTTTAACTGTATTTGGACAAATTAAGAAAAGGTATACAATGACTATATTAACCTCATAAAAATGACAAGTAATTATTTACAAATAATTTGTGTTTAATAAAATGAGGGTAATTTGAGTAGTTATTGGCATAAGTTACATTATTACATTAAAACGACAACTAATTTAAAACAAAAAAAAAGCTCTAAAACGACAATTATTCGAAAACGGAGGGAATAATACCTACTACAGTATCTCACGTTAATAATAAACTGTCCGGGTTGAATTTGCAACCACTAATAACTACTCCCTCTGTTTCAAAATGTAAGATGTTTTAGAATTTTCACACTTATTAAGAAACCATATTTAAAATGCATTATTTTTTGTGATTTACAATTTTCAACAACTCTAAACCAATAGTATTTAGTTATCTTTCTTGAATTCAATAATTTGTCATTAATTATACATAGAAAATAGAGAACATCTTATATTTTGAAACAAAAAAAATTCTAAAACATCTTACATTTTGAAACAGAGGGAGTAACTTATATGTGGACAAGAAGCTAGGTCAGCATTGAATTGATGAAATAAAGACGAATCTTTAGAGTGCTTTTTAGGTACTCAAGGATTAGGCATAGTGTGCAACTACATTAACCACCAGCGCCAATAGAGTAGCTTGTCTCTTCCTGAAACACAACAATAATGATGTTACAAGACCTAGGCTGGTCAAACCTACGAGTTAACCTAACTCGAAGTAAAGCTAAAGAAAATGTTTGTAAATATTTCCATTCCACGCAAAAAATAGAAGATTTTAAGTTATATTCGAATGTCGAAAGATAAAATAATACTCCTATAAAGATGAAGAAAGCAATCAAAAACCAATATTATGATGTAGTCACCATGTAGAAACCGATTTGTGGTCCATCCTCAAGAACAAAACCCTCTCCTATAAGTGACGTCTCCACGTAGATTTCTGACTAACCACAAATTCTATGACCCTTTCCTCGAGGGAGTTATACTCATATTCGACAAATAATGTCTTTTACCTAAACTAGATTTCGAATGGTCTGCAACGACTGATATGGAGAGCTCCAACCCCCTCGATCGGAACGACTTCTCCCTCGATGCTTTTACCAAATATACGATTGGTCCTACATCAATTAATTTGACTAATACCCATAACTCAACTATCACTAGTCTATTGGAAATATGTTCTTCATTTAGTCACGTTATGTCCAATGACTTGAGCATCAGAGAATTCTCGAGAAAACATACCTTATGTTTACTTTTCGAGGGCTCCCTGACCATGATAATGACGGATGTACATTGTATGAAAGCTCAGATGCCACCCTTAAGACGACCTACAAAGGATCATGACAGACGGTAACATAGGTTCACTCCCTAGTGGACAAAGTTCAAACACAATCATGGCGATAGACGACGAAAAGTCTCCTGAATAAATGTAGAAAGTCACAAAAATATCGCTAGCCGCCGATAATGTTTCAACAAATCTTCGGAAGGAAGAAATGCATGACGACAAACAAGTCTGAACTCAACTACCACCAAAATTTATATATTCATATAGTATATTCGATAAAATATTTAAAAGGATTTTTTTTTTGTTTTTTTTTGCTTTGATTCGAAATAATCTTACATCATTATACACGTTCAAAATTTAAGAACTTTGGATGATTGTATGATAAGATTTTTAAATAATTGTGAACACAGTTTACAAGTTATAATAATAAAAAAAATGGAGTCGAATTTTTTTTTTTTAAATGATATTTTAGAATGTTGATATATCATTTAGTTCATAATGATCATATGATGCATGTTGAGTAGGCATGTTCATTATCAATCGATGAGAAATCCATTTCGACCAGTACATTTTCCAAAATTTATGTTCTATAAAAGTTTTCATTCCAATAATTATTTTTGTATTATTTCAACAGATATGGAAACGGGTCTTGTTTGCGTATTTAAAATTCTAAAGTTAGTAAAACTTTTATTAAAAAATCCAAAGTTTCTTATATCTTATATAATTTACCAAAATACCTAAGATGCCATGTTTTTAAAGATGACCTTTACCCTAATTAATTAGTAACAAATTGGGTAGTAATTTTTTGAGGAATTCCTCTAAATACCATGATTTTGGTTTTGTTTCCAAAAATACCACTAATACCAAATTATTGTTCAATGATATGAAATTTTAAATCCTTGATTTGGATTGATTATTGTACATTTAGGGTATAATATTTAGGGGTAGAGTTTAGTGTTTAGAATTTTGAGTTTATAATTTGAAAATTAAAAATTTAATTTTAGGTTTGTGGTATTTTTGTTCTAAAAACAAAAGTGATAGTATTTTAGAGAATTGCCCTAATTTTCTAACGACCATGTTATTTTATATCCCATATTTAATTGGTAATATTTTTGAATACTCTAATAATCTGGTTTTTATAAGCTATTCTTTTTGTCCTGATATCTAAAATAGACATCTCCAACTCCAATTATTGAAATCTTAGGACATATAATTAATTTTTGTTAATTTTGGTCTATTTTTTAATAAAAAAATCAAGATATAGCTAGTTTCAGTTTCTATAGTAACTTTTTTAGAAGAAAAAGATAATTTGGTAAATGTTTATAGATATTACTATAATATTATTTAAAACCAAATTTGGAAATGTAAAATATTTTTAGGTTTAAATAATGGAAACATTTTTAACTTTTTTAAGAATTTATGGAAAATATAAAAAAAAACAGCACACAATGACAAGCTACAGTAAAACTATGTCCTAGCATTTACTTTTTCTTTTTGGTATTTTTATAATTTTATATTAATTTTTTATGCAATCGATATTATTTTAAACCATTATAAAACGAGCGCAAAAAATCATTTTTTATAAATAAATAAAAGTCTCTGAATTTCAAGAAAAAAATCAATGAAAAACCAAAGTGTTAGATCTTATAATAAGTCGGAAATGCCTCGACGCCGATGGACTGCCGATCTTCACAGTCACTTTGTTTGCGTGGTTGAAGCACTTGGCGGAGAACAAAGTAAGAAGATTTTTTGTTCGTTATATATAAAACTCTAGAATAAATCGAGAAAACCGCAAAAAATCTCATTGAAATCAATAACTCTATCTCCGTATAGGCATCGCGATCGATGTCTATCTCCGATCGATGCCTATCGTTTTTACTTTCCGATGATTTTTCTCTTTATTTGATCTCCTAATTTTTTCGTCAACGGAAATCTTAGTTAAAAGATTGATTTTTTTCGGTCGGTATCCTAGTGTGAAATAATTACCTTATTTTAGTTTAAAGCAAATAAAGAATGTTATTAACTATCTCAAAATGCAGAGGCAACTCCAAAGACTATTTTGAAGTACATGAATGGGACAGATCTCACAATGTCACAAGTGAAGAGTCATCTCCAGGTTTTAACATAGCTAGATCTAATATCTACATATATACAACAGTCAAGATGTCATCTATATCACCATATATACATGCATATATATTCTCATATTTTTTTGGCTTGTGTATTGAACCAATTTAAACCTCGTTGCCTTGAAAAGATGTACAGAATCTCCAAGCAGGCACAGAGAGAAGAAGGTTAATAACTATAACCTGCACTTTAAATTTTTAGTTATGTCCGTAAATATGCATGTATTGTAAATTATACGTGCTTTGACGACCATATCTATTGAAGTGCAACATAATTCATTACATGTATTTATTATATATGTTTAATGTTTGCAGACGAGAGGCAAGCCAATCTGAGGGCTAGCCTGACAAGGCAAGTGATTAGGAGGCAAACTCAGTTACACCTTCGTCAATTTGAACGTCTTCAAAAATTAGCCAACTACTCTATCGAAAATCAACAGGGGTTCGTATAGTAATGAATTAATATTGATTTACGAACTTATATTTTATTAGATATTTTTGAATATAGTTTTAAATGATTTCTTGTAGGCAAGACGAGGAGATGCCTCAAAGCATAATCGAAGTGGGAGAATCAAGTAATGGGGCTAGAGGAGAAGTTTCCTGCAAGTCTCTCTATCAATCTTCAAGAGTAAGCAATTCTTACGTTATAATCATGTATCATGATTAATAATAAAATGTGGACTTGATGCAAATGAAATAGATGGATTTATATATTTTGATATAGAAGAATACCAAAAAAGCTTTTAGTAGGAATAATTTATATGGTATATACAACTCATTTACCTAATAGAGTAACACATAAACAAGTCAAATATATCTTTGAAACTTAATTTTCTACCATTCAAGGAGAATTTTTTTTTTGTACAAATAATTACAAAGATGGGAAAAGTTTTGATGTTTACGTAAATGTTTATGCATGATTGTATGTGGCAGATTGGACTGAATGAAACTGGCAAAAACGAGGAGAACAATGGTGCTGACGACGACAATGATGGTACTAATGATGAGAATTTGTGCCTTGACCTCACTCTTGGTTTCAAGTGAACCAAAGCTGAATTATCTTTCTTTTATTTTCTGTGGTAAAAAATAAAAGCTGGTTTATCTCTTTCTTAATTTCCTTTCTATGTATTAATTAATGCTTTTCTCAATTATGAGTTGGGTAAGAATAATTATGTTGAACAATATGTTATAATTTATGCTATTCTCTTAATTTTCCATCTATTTATATTTTCTTGACATGCAATTTCAAAATCTCCAAAATCTTTGTATGTTACTATGGTCTTGCATAAATGTAGATTTTGTTGTTGTTATTTGAAACATAGTATGAAGCTCAAAAACAGAATTCTAAACAGAGTAACATAAAATCAACAAAGAGGAAGAAAAACATAAACATGTCTTTCTTCTTTTGAAATGTTCGTCTTGAGTCACATTTTTGACAATGTCCCTTGCTAACAAATTAGTTTGAGGCAAATATGTATACATTTCAAAAGAGCTTTTGGTTATTGTTATTCAAAATTTTCATTTCTTATAAAAGATTTTTAATACATCAAATATTGTGTCCCTATCGATATTAACATTCACATAAAACTGTAGTTGGAAAATTACACCACCATAATCTAATCCCTCAACTAACCTATTAATTAAAAACTTTATATTGGGCCATGGACACCTTTTAACACTTTATCATACGAATTCAATTTTTATAAAGCTCTTCAAATTCACTTTTCTGTTTCGTTGTAATCTTTTGTCATGTGTGTTCTAGAAAACGAAGAAGAAAATCTATAGACTTTTCCACAAAATAAACACATACGTTTACCAAACACGTGATAAATTAATTCTTTGTGCCTACTTAAGTTGGGTAGGGTTTTTAACCCGACCCGACCCGAACCACGTGGGCTATAAAACCCGACCCAACAAAACCTCATCTTGTTCACATTTTTCCAAGGCTTCAGTTTCACTTCATCACTCTCTGCAAAAAAAATGAGCTCACAAATCTGCAGATCTGCTCCCAAAGCAGCCAAGTCTCTTCTTTCTTCAGCTAAAAATGCTCGTTTCTTCTCTGGTATGTTCTTATTCTTCTCTCTGTTTGTTTCTTTTCTGGAAATTTTGAGATAATTTCGTGAATCATGTGTTAGTAAATCTCTGTAGATGCTTAGATTCAGAATTTGATTGACCGTTTTATATCTGATTCTTGATTCGTTCGTTTATGGATTTTGAGAAAATGGATTCAAATTGTTGTGACATGTGAATTTTAATCTGGTGAGATTGATTCTGTGATTATATGATCTGATGGATTCATCTCTTCTGTGTTGTTTTTCTTGAAAGAACAATTTGAATTTGGGATCTTGTACTTAAGATTCGAATCAAATTAGCTATAAGCTCTAATTGTTTCTTATTCTTGAATTTGGGGATTAATTTGATCTTTTGATTTTTCAGAAGGACGAGCCATTGGTGCTGCAGCGGCGGTTTCGGCATCGGGAAAGATTCCTTTGTATGCATCTAACTTTGTAAGATCATCAGGTTCTGGTGTTGCAGCAAAGAGTTGGATCACTGGACTCTTAGCTCTTCCTGCTGCAGGTTTAAGCTACATTCTTTGAATATATTGATAAATGCAGCCAAATCTTTGTTTCAGTTAGATGTTAATTTGATTAGAATAGGATAAATTTGGAATCTTTTAGACTTTGCTAAGTTCAAGAATCGTAATGCCGTGAAGTGTTGACTCATGCTTTCTTTTATTGTTTTCTGTTGTAGCCTATATGATTCAAGATCAAGAGGTTCTTGCTGCTGAGGTAATAACAATAATCCATTTCTCTCTTATATATCTGTGATTTTGGTTTATTGTCTTTATGTTCTTCATAGCTGAACTATTTTGTTTAATTCAGATGGAACGTACCTTCATTGCTATCAAGCCTGATGGAGTGCAAAGAGGACTGGTAATAAAAACAAAAAAGATCGTTTTTTTTGCTTAGTCTTGATTGGTCTTCAGTTGTTATAGTTTCTTATTCATATGTCTAAATTCTATCTCATGAATCATCAGATATCAGAGATCATTTCTCGTTTCGAACGCAAGGGATTCAAGCTTGTTGGTATCAAAGTTATTGTTCCTTCAAAAGATTTCGCACAAAAGCATTACCATGATCTTAAGGAAAGACCTTTCTTCAATGGCTTGTGTGACTTCCTTAGCTCTGGTCCTGTTATTGCCATGGTAAGATAAGAGAAACTCTGCATTCATCTTTTGGAATTTGATAACAAACTCAAAAAATATCGACTTACATGACTCGTGTTTAGGTCTGGGAAGGAGAAGGAGTGATCAGATACGGACGTAAACTGATTGGAGCCACCGATCCTCAGAAATCTGAGCCCGGGACAATCCGAGGAGATCTTGCAGTTACTGTTGGAAGGTATGTTCTCTCTTTTTTTTTCGTTAAATTAATTCGCATTAGAACATTTTAAAAGGTTTGCTAATTGAAATGTGAAATTTGCAGGAACATAATCCATGGAAGTGATGGACCAGAGACTGCAAAGGATGAGATCAGTCTATGGTTTAAGCCTCAAGAACTTGTTTCTTACACCAATAACGCTGAGAAGTGGCTCTATGGCGACAACTAAATCCCTCACTCTCTCTCTCTCTCGTCTTTGCAATCAAAGAACATTGTTTTTTTTCTTTTCTTACCCATACAATAAAAACAAGAAACAGTTGTTACGGATACAAACACATTCCGGGTTTTGATTTTCCCGGTAAACTCAGTAATCAGAGCCTAAGCAATAAGTATGGGATGATTAGTTTTTGAAGTTCTTGTTTGTTTCTATCCTTACCCATTGCCAAAATTAACATGGTAGCTGCAGATTCTAGATATTAGCTTGAGTATTGAGAAAAGAAAAGGATGGTTTAGTATTTTCACAACTTATGTATTATCTTTCTACATGAACAGCTAATTTGAATCTTCCTGATTCGTCTTCTTCTTCGTCTTCTTCCTACTGATACCTTCTGAGGTCATTTCACCGAAAAATGTCAAGCTTTACATAAACAACAAAAGCGTCAAATTTACACATTATAAAAAAAGTAATTGGTCCTCGACGACTTATAAAGAAACACGCTTTATAGTCAAAACTAATTCCTTTGAATTTTCTCAGTACAGTTACATTTCAATATCTTCGAAACTTCTATTCTCTTTACTCGTTTTGCTCCAGTACATAACCAAAGGAACTTGCTTTCTCTAGAATACTTTCTTCAAGTTCAAGCATTTGTGATCTCGTATGGCTTTTTCTTCTTCTTCTTCTTCGTCTCAAATCAAGACATACCATGTATTTTCGAGCTTCCATGGCCCAGATGTCCGTAAAGGGTTTCTCAGTCATTTACACAATCACTTCGCTAGCAAAGGAATCAGGACGTTCAAAGATCAGGAGATTGAGAGAGGCCACACGATTGGACCTATGCTCATACAAGCGATTAGAGAGTCCAGAGTCTCGATCGTGGTGCTGTCGAAGAATTACGCTTCTTCGAGCTGGTGTTTAGATGAACTGGTTGAAATCTTCAAGTGCAAAGAAGATCAGGGGCAGATTGTGATTACTATTTTTTACCAAGTTGATCCCTCTGATGTACGGAAACAGAGGGGAGATTTTGGAAAGGCTTTCGACAAGACTTGTGAAGGGAAAACAGAGGAGGTGAAACAGAAATGGAGCAAAGCTCTGGTTCATGTAGCAACCATTGCCGGAGAAGACTCTCTAAACTGGTTTGGGTCTCAATGCCTTCAATGGTGGGAATTTTGTAAATTTAGACCCACCAACGCCATTTTTGTTTTGCTTTTGTTAGGGATAATGAAGCAGAGATGATCCAAAAGATTGCTACAGACGTTTCAAAGAAACTCAATGTTACTCCGTCCAGGGATTTTGAAGGGATGGTGGGGCTGCAAGCTCACTTGACAAAACTGAACTCTTTGTTATGGCTCGGTTGCGATGATGTAATGATGATTGGAATTTGGGGTCCTGCAGGGATTGGTAAGACTACCATTGCTAGAGCTTTTTATAACCAACTCTCTTTTAGTTTTCAACTTAAATGTTTTATGGGGAACCTCAAGGGAAGTCTTAAGAGCGTAATGGGTGTTGATAACTATGAATCCAAGTTGTCACTGCAAAGCCAACTTCTGTCTAAGATTTTGAACCAAGGGGATATGAAGGTACAACATTTAGGTGCAATAAAAGAATGGCTACAAGATCAAAGAGTGCTTATCATTCTTGATGATGTAGATGATCTAGAGCAATTAGAGGCCCTGGCTAAAGAACTTTCTTGGTTTGCTTCCGGAAGTCAGATCATTGTTACCACAGAAGATAAGAAGATTTTGAAGGCACATGGGATTCACGATATCTACCATGTGGATTTTCCATCCGAGGAAGAAGCTCTTGAGATCTTATCTCTGTCTGCTTTCAAACAAAGCTCTCTACTAGATGGTTTTGAAGAGGTTGCACATAAAGTAGCTGAGTTTTGCGGTAATCTTCCGTTAGGCCTTTGTGTTGTCGGTTCATCTTTACGTGGGGAGAGCAAGCACGAGTGGGAACTTCAATTATCTAGGATTGAAGCTAGTCTTGATAGAAAGATTGAAGATATATTAAAAGTGGGATATGACAGATTGTCGAAGAAAGATCAATCTCTATTTCTTCACATTGCATGCTTCTTCAATAATGAAGTCGTTGGTCATGTGATATCTATGCTTTCTGACAGTAACTTGGATGTTGGGAATGGTTTAAAGACCCTAGCAGATAAATCTATCGTGCATATATCTACCAATGGCTATATAGTGATGCACCATCTACTACAACAATTGGGTAGATAGGTAGTTCTTGAACAGTCTGACGATCCCGGGAAACGTCAATTTTTAATTGAGTCCGAAGAGATTCGTGATGTACTGACAAATGAAACAGTACGTTTAAATTCTTACATATCTCTCTCTCTCTCTATATATTCTCTAAAATTTCATCAGCCTTCTTTGGCAATATTTGGTAGGGCACTGGATCTGTCATAGGTATATCATTTGATACATCCAATATGGGAGAGGTTTCTGTAAGTAAGAGGGCTTTTGAAGGAATGCGTAATCTCCGATTCCTAAGAATCTATAGTTGTTTGTTAGGTGGCAAAGGTACTTTGGAAATACCAAAAGATATGAAGTATTTACCTCGTCTTAGGTTACTACATTGGAATGATTACCCGAGAAAAATCTTCCTCCAAGATTTCAGCCGGAACGTCTCGTCGAAATTCATATGGTAAACAACAATCTTGAGAAGCTCTGGGGAGGAATAAAGGTTTGGTATTTGATATTCTTTCTTGTGTCTCTAATGATTCAGCCTAAGTAAGATATTTCTCATTTGTTGTGTTTAACGTACAGCCCCTTCCTAATCTCAAGAGCATAGATCTGAGCTTTTCCTATAGACTGAAAGAAATCCCAAATCTTTCAAAAGCTACTAATCTCGAGACATTGACACTTGTGGAGTGCTCAAGTTTGGTGGAGCTTCCCTCCTCTATTTCGAATCTACACAAACTGAGCAAGTTGAAGATGAGGGTCTGCGAAAAGCTACGAGTTATTCCCACCAACATCAACTTAGCATCCCTTGAGGAAGTCGACATGAACTGTTGCTCGCAATTGAGAACTTTTCCAGATATCTCGAGTAACATCAAAACTCTTGGTCTCGGAAATACAAAGATAAAAGATGTCCCTCCATCAATTCTTGGATGTTGGTCTCGTCTTGAGTGCCTTGAGATTGGCAGCAGAAGCCTCAAGAGATTAACACATGCCCCGCTAAGTATAACTTCGCTAGATCTTAGCAACAGTGATATAAAGATGATTCCAGATTGCGTCATAAGTCTCCCGCATCTAGTTGATCTTACCGTCGAAAATTGCCCAAAACTCGTGACAATTCCGGCTCTTCCCCCCTCACTCGAGTCCCTAAATGCAAATGAATGTGTATCACTCAAAAGAGTCTGTTTCTCTTTCCAAAACCCAACCAAGATACTGACATTCTACAACTGTTTGAAACTGGATGAGGAAGCAAGGAGAGGAATCATACAACAACGGGTTGGCGATTATATATGCTTCCCAGGTAAAAAAATCCCTGCAGAGTTCACTCACAAAGCTACAGGGAAATCCATAACCATCCCTCTGGCTCCGGGTACTTTCTGTGCTTCCTCAAGGTTTAAGGCTTGCTTTCTGATTTTGCATGTTAAGGGCTACGAATATCATACTATAAGTTGTAGTCTAAGAAGCAAAGGAGGTGTTACAGTTCAGAGCTGCAATTCGGCACGGCTTTCAGATCGGTCTCCTCGGTCGGAATATCTGTTTATATTTCATGGCGACTTGTTTCGTCAACAAAGTAGATGCCATGAAGTGGATGTGACTATGAGCGAGATTATATTTGAGTTCAGCTGCTGGTACAATGATGACAAGATTATTGAGTGTGGTGTACAGATCATGACGGATGAAGCTGAGGGTAGCAGCAACAGCGAAGTGGACAACTTTGAAACTGAGAGTAGCATAAGTGAAGTGGACAACTATGAAACTGATAGTAGTAGCAGCGAAGTGGACAACTATGGAACTGAGAGTAGCAGCAGCGAAGTGGATTATTACGAAACTGGAGGCAACAACAATCACCACACAGATGGAGATGGAGATGGAGACTATGAAGCAGAAGGTTCTCAAGTTGAAAACATGAAAACCAGTAAACATACAGGTTTTTGGAGTTGGCTTAGGAGGCTTGGTCCGGAGGAGAAGAACAGAGCAGAATTCATAAAGACCAAACCAGTTTTAGTACGGTCTTAGTTCCTTCACTATCTTCATAAGGTACTATCTCATATATAACAGATCATAGGTTGTTGGATTTCGTTTAGACCATCTCCAACCCATCACTCTATTTTTTACTCTAAAATAGAGTAACTCTAAAATAGAGTAGAGTTTCTCTCCAACCCCACTCTATTTTTAGAGTAACTCTATTTTTTCCTCTATTCTAGTGTAAAATTATAGAGTAGAAAATAGAGTTACTCTATATATAGAGTAATCCTATTTTTTATCCTAAAATAGAGTAAAAAATAGAGTGGGGTTGGAGAGAAATTTACTCTAAACTCTATTATAGAGGAAGAAATAGAGTGGGGTTGGAGATGCCCTTAGGAAGCTTAATCTTGAGTATATTTGTAATTTATTAAATGTTTTAGAGAGATATTGGAATATACTATGATCGTAGATATTACTAACCTGTTACTATGTAAAAGTTAGTTATTCATTTGATTGGTAAAAGCTTAATGATAACTGATTCTGGACATTAGTCATTAGTGATTTCGAGACGTTTCCCCTAACCTATGCTGATTAGTGATTGGTGAACAATGACTAAACCAATAGTAAACCGGTATACATTTGATTGCTCTAATAGATTTAAAAGACAAAAGCCTTGTATTGCTTCATTGCTTTTATAGAGATGGGATTATCTGAGTTTTGAGAGTCATGTTCCAGGGACGATACTCGGTTCCTCGTGTAATTAAATTGTTGCCATACCGAAACGGTGAAACCAATCTAAACAAAGAAATTCATAACTAAACCGGACCAAACCCGCGCAGAGATAAAAATATTCTTCCACTCGTCGTCTCTGGTGGTCACTGTTGTCATCTCCGAGCTGAATCTGATTTTCAAATGTTTATTCACAGAGAATATGGCCAGTGCCCAGTGGTCCTCAACGACTATGTTGCAATTGATTTTAATTTCAACTTTGCAAAATCAATTTCAGAGCTACCAAACAAAAACCAGTTTTAAAAGGCCAAAAACTCATAAAATTACCATTAATCGTTAAATTTTGCTAAAACCATTTTTTTTTTTTTACCGGATTCCGCCAAAATTCACCGTTAGCATTTTTTATTTTCTTTAACACACAAAATAAAAGAAAAAGAAAAAAAAAATCCAATCATCTTTTTACCAATGAAAATGCGCCACGTATACAAGGACGAAAACCTTTTGCATCGCAATAATTGCCAGTTGGGATCCGCCGACCAGTCCATAGATAAATCTGCTGTTTCTGCCTTCAAGTACTTCCGAGTTGACTCAGTTTTCTCTGGTTTAACTCGTTCTCGGCTCAAAAAAAAAAAGCCTTTCCTTTTGGTCTCCGTGAGACAATCGACTTCCTAAACTTCGGTAAACGATTTCATCTCTTTACCTTCTCCTCCATTCTTCACGACTCAAAATTACTTTAGGTTTTGTTTCATTTATTCTTGAATCACTCAATTTTAATCATAAAAGCAAACTAGGGTTGCTTCTTGAACTTGCTTGATTCAAGAAATTATGATTTTTGGTGATTGTAATCGTTCTATGTTACTTCAATTCACATAGTGTACTAGGGTTTAATGTAGTAGCTGTTTTTTTTTCTAATTTTGTTTCATTTATATCTCATTTTTTCTTAATTCTTTTTTTGATTTTACATGGATTTTGGTTTAATTTGTGTTCTGTTTGTGCAGATGGCGACTGAGAAACTGATTACTACGGAGACTGTTGCCCGCACAGAGAAGAAAATGGACATGTCTTTAGGTGTGTTTATGTTTTTTTTTTTAATTTATTTATTTACTCATATAAAGACATATAAAGATGTATCTTTGTTTATTTATAGCTCATGATACATTTTATATATGTATGTGGGCATAGATGAAATTATCAAGATGGAAAAGAGCAATACCAATGTGAATAAGGGCAAGAACCAGAGAGCATCGGTATGTAACTTGGTTTCTTAAAGCTTACATTTGATGTCTCTTTGATTCTTTATTGAACATTTGGGATTTGGTTATTGTTTGAACAGAATAAAAAGGAGAAATTTAATGGTGGTCCTGCGAAAAATAATGCGGTAAAAGCACAGCGTTATATGGACTCGCGGTCTGATGTTAGGCAGGTTAGTATTGTTGTGTTCTCAGTCACTTTGTTGTCTTAGCTTCTTTGATCTATCATTTTGATATTTTTTTCTTTGTAGTTTTGTTTTTGAATTGTATCATATTTTTCAGGGTGCTTTTGCTAAGAGGAGGTCTAATTTTCAAGGAAACCAGTTTCCTGTAACAACAAGTATTGCTCATAAAGCCGCTTCTGCTACTCCGCGTGGTAGACCTTATAATGCTGGAAGGATGACTTATACGAATCAATCAAGGTCTATACTGCTACAGATAATTCTCTGATTTGTTTATTAACATGGACTCTTTTAATGATCTTCGATTATTGCTGCTGGTAGAAGCTTCTAAGCTCATTATCGTAAGGTGTCTCTATGGAAAGCAACACGGGTTTGTATACTCGTGTTTCGTAATTCCCTTCCTCAATTATGGATGGTCATCAGATTGATGACTGGATAACCGTGGTTCAAAATAGCGACTCAAACTCATCTAGTTGAGTTTGAGGAGTAGTTAAACATTAATGGAATAATGGGTTGATAGATTTGAGATAAAGGAGGGAGTTCAAGCTCATTGAGATTGAGCAGAGACATTGCTGGTCATTGGTTTTGGAGTTTGCTCAAGACTTTCTCTGTTGTTGCTTGAAGTCAGTGTTTAAATGTCAGATTAGCAAGTTGGTGCAATATGGTATCCCAATATGGTATCATACATGGTTGTTGATGTTATCACACTCAGTTCATGAAACATCAGTTGCATTCATATCAGCTTCCTAAATGTTGAGTTTTCTCTTCTTGCTGCGACCTGAAGAGTATAGCTTGGGTCAGTTTGTCTATTGTTGTGTCATTGAAACTGTAGATGCACGGTTACTAAGACAGCATCAAGATTCAGATGCTCGGATCTTCAGCATTGAACATTGTTGTAAATTGTTGTGTGATGGATCATCTTTCAAGTTGTCTGCTCTTAATTCCTGATAACGTCTTAAAGAAGTTTCTTTGTCAGGACCAGAGGCACTCGTGACCAATTAACAACTAAATCAGTTAGAAAATTCAAGAATTGCCCTGTTTTGTTTGGCTACTGGGAAAACTGGAGTTAGTGCCTTCAGTATTCATTCATTCATTCCTGCATGAGCCAGCTACATGTTTTTTGTGCACTGAGGGCTCTAGGATCATAAAGTGTGTTTCTTTTGTCTATTATAAAAGGCTCTTTCATTATCCTGTTATTACATGGCTTTCTTCTTAGATCCTTCAATGGTGGTAAGAAGTTAAAAGTTTATTATCAAGAACTCGGTATCAGAACGTTGATCTATTGGTGCAAGTTCTCAGTTGATATACTCTAGGCTCCTGATGTCTTTATATAGGTGGCTTGACCCTACAAACCTTTTCCGGTTTTTCAACCTTTAATTCTTTTGTGCAGGTTTATTACTCCACCAGCTCAGAATAGATTTGCACAGAGAGGATTCGTCGCAAAGGTAAATTATTCATATCCATCTATTAGGTTGCATTAGACACGCTTCTTAAACCTTCGTTCTTTTCTTTGCTGCATCCATATGGCGTAGATGGTGCAGCTTATCTGGTGTGTTAATTACTTAATTACATGAGCATTATGATGAAAGCATTTAGGCATATTCATAGAGAGATTTGTAAGTGATTATTTGATGGGCTTATTATAATCTGCCAATACAATGCAGCAACATCAGCAGCAGCACAGGGACAAGATAGAGCAGAAGCAAACAAATGGAGGAGGAGGACAGAGGCCTCAGACGCTGGACTCTCGGTTTGCAAGCATGAAGGAAGAGAGAATGAGAATGAGAAGGTTTGCAGACAATAGAAGCAATGTAGGCAACAGTGGGGCTGGATTGCAGCAGCAGCAGCAACGTTCGATGGTCCCGTGGGCGAGAAGAGCCACAAGATTCCCAAACTAATATATGTGAGGGTGGATATATTTTGCTACTTATGCAGTTTGGTATGGATCCAATGTCTTAAATGTAGAACATTCATTTGTGAATCTCTTTCTTGAAACAACAACAAAATCTTGGATCTTCTTGACTGACATGGAGGGATAGGGAAATCGACCATTTTGCCCTTCATCTCCTTACTAGAAAATGTTCAGTCAATGCTGGCACAAAAATATAAGCACTTGATATTTTATACTCATTAAAAGTCAAATTGAATTGGTGTAAAAATGCAAAGAGCAACTTGGGATTTTATTTATTTATTATATATATATATATATATATTGTTTTTTTTTTTAAATTTTTTTTTCTCTATTTATCTTTGAGTGAAGATTGTTCCTTTCTTTGTAGTATTTGTAGGCTTTCTCAATCCATTGCGGCGCAAGGTAATGAGAGACTTTTCTTGTTTTCAAGTTTCAACTCATAATTAATTTAGTTCATTATGAATCCCACTCTTAAACCATCTAAATCTTGAAGCGCCTAAAGTTGAAAAGCTTTGGATGCTAATAACTAGCTAAACGATACAAAATGAGTCAATAGTACCGGAACATTAATGTGTTAGGTGAATGAACTAAAAAACCAGAATTTTAGGATCAGCTTATTTACTTCAACACGTGTAAGTATGTGTTATGCCAAAGCTCTTGTAGTTCTCAACTTCTCATGGTCAGCGAATGCACATTTGTTGTGCAACGTTCGATGGGTTTGAAGCTCGAGCACAAACATGAAAGAGAGAGATATGAGAGTGATAGAAGAAGCTAAGTATTTGTTATGATGACTTTTCTGAATAATAATCTTTTCATCTTTAAGTCAACAATAGTGGCTTTTTTAGGTTGAACTATTCTTGGGAGAATTGTTATATTTAGCTTTCAACAATTTAGTAATAAAAGACCAGATCATCCTCATTAACCATGCAATGCTTTAGTACTATTTTTTATGAACTATAAAAAAAATTGTTGGGATAAAAATTAAATAATGTTAGAAGAAAAGCCATCGTTTAAACTGTTGAAACAACTCATCTTTTCGTAAACCAAGATTTCAGCATCATTCAAGTCATCTCTCGAATGGTCGGCATTGACATTGACTCCTTTGTTCTTTACTTATATAATAAATTAATCTGATCAGATTTTATATAAATTCAATAAATTTAATTTGAGACCTCACTTGCTTTGACAAGTGTAAAGTGACACACACACCTTGGAGTAGCCCTGGGTTTTCGGAAATTTTGGTTTATTTGGATCGGTTTATTCGGTTTGCAGGGTTAATCGGATTTTTCAAATTGTCTCCGAAATCATCCGAATAAAGATTCGGTTCGGTTTAAATGATTCTCGGTTTATTCGGTTCGGTTTGCTGCGTAAAATCCTCTTCCGAAATTGAACCGAATTTTATTTTCTTCGGTTTATTCGGTTGAGTTTTTACAAAAAAAAAAAATAAAAACCCAATTCTAACAAATCCAATAAATAAAACTACAAGCCCAACAAAACAAATTTCAAGTCCATACGAAATAATTAAGCCCACACTCATCTTCATCTAAGCCCAACCCATATGAAATTAGGGTTTTGACAAAGTGAAGGGTGAGCTGCCGCTCATGTCGACGGCGACGGCGTCTGTCCGATACTCCGTCCGATTAGACACGTTCCCCTCTCCCATCTCGTCCTGGTGACAGATCTGGCAAAAGAACTTACTTCCACACTTATCCTCGATGAATCTTTCACTTTACCAGAAAAAATGAGATGATAAAATTTAGCGTTAGGGTTTTTCGTTTAAATCAGAGATTAACGAGATTACGTACTACAAATTAACAGAAACCCAACGATTTGCTACCATTTCGATTATAAGACTAGAGATTGAAAGGAATAAAAGGTTACCTTTTCGATTGGGGATTATGTTTCACCAAATCTGAAGAACCAACGCGGTTTATAGTTGTTAGAAGACGAAGAAAAGCAACAGAAGACGAGATTAAGAGAAGGAGAGAAGAAACGATGAAGAAAATGTCAGTGAATCGGAGTTTGGTGTTCACGGCGATTGAGTCGCACAAGGGTTTCTCGAGAGAGTTTCAGAGTGGCTGCGGGGAGAAAATAAGAAATGAATTAGGTTTAGTGTTAATAGGCTTTTATACCTCGGTTTACAAAAACCGATCGGATATCTGATTCCGAACCCGATTAAACCGAAACCGAATTCCCAATTAAATTATCTCCGATCGGTTATCTCTCTTTTACTCTCTATAAACCGAAAGCAGATTTGGTCGGTTTATTCGGTCCAATCCGAACAAACCGAACCGAAAACCCAGGGCTACCTTGGAGTCTTGGACTTCTCTACTCTTTCTTCTTTTTGTTTCTTAAGAAGAATTCTTGATTCAGCCATTTTTAAATTTTTTAGTCTCTAGTGCTGACTATTATTACCAAGCAATTCAAATACATTCCTCTAGAAAA